>BSQW01000011.1:45446679-45454179 GCA_030161315.1 Eutrema japonicum
TAACAACCCTGTCTGAAGCCGACACACGCTGTCTGAATTCCGACCATGTCCCGAAAAACACGGTCAACTGATTTTTGCTGGCTAAACTCCCGATAAACTCGCCTAGCTGATTTTTAGCTCGGCTAAAACCTAATCAGTTTGGAAATCACCCGATCTGATTTAATTTTCTCGGCTAAACTCAATTCTGCCTTAGCCAAATTCTCTCGTTTGGCAGAATTATGGAACACGGGCGTTACAACTCTCCCCCACTTATGATTAGATTCGTCCTCGAATCTTTCTTCTTCTTCGGCTTTTCCGTTAACTTTGGTTGCTTCTCAAACCATTTAGAAAACTTTTCCTTCATCCGTTCTTCTGGTTCCCAGGTCGTATCTTCTTCCCCTTCGCAATCCCAAACCACTTGGATCATTTTAATCTTCTTTCGACCAGCCTGTTTCACTCTTTTTCCCACAATCCGAAATGGCCTTCCCTCAATAGTCCAATTTTCTTGCAAGTCCGGTGGTGGATCCGCGGTGACTCTTTCCCCATGAGTCACGCACTTCCTTAGCAATGAAACATGGAAAATATTATGGAATGCTTCCAACACTGGTGGCAATTCCAACTTATAAGCCACTGCTCCGATCCTTTCCAAAATCTTATACGGTCCCATGTACCTTGGTTTCAGTTTCCCAGACAACGCATCTCGGTCTTTACCCATGTTGATTACCATCTTGACGTAAACAAGATCATCTACTTGGAATTCCAATTCTTTTCGGCGCTTATCAGCATAACTCTTTTGCCGGTTCTGAGCTTCTTTCATCTTAAGCTTCAACACTCTGATTCTCTCGGTCGTTTCTTCCACAAAGTCTCGACCAAAAATACTGCGCTCCCCCACTTGGGTCCAACATAGCGGTGTACGACACGGCCGTCCATACAATGCTTCGAACGGTGACATCCCAATACTTGCGTGGTAGCTATTATTATAGGAAAACTCCGCCAAAGGCAAGTAATCCTTCAATCTACCGCCCCAATCCAGAACACAAGCTCGCAACAAATCCTCAAGTGTCCTGATTGTTCTCTCGGACTGCCCATCAGTCTGTGGATGATAGGCTGTACTCATATGAACTCTTGTCTCAAAACGTTTCTGAAGTTCTTTCCAGAAAGCCGATGCAAAGCGTGAGTCTCGATCAGAAACTATACTCGCCGGCACTCCATGCAACTTAACGATCTGCTCCACATATAACTTTGCTAGTCCTTCGGCCTTGTCCTGTTTGTTGATTGCAAGGAAATGAGCAGACTTAGTTAATCTATCAACTATGCCCCAAATCGAATCCATGTTGCCACACTTTGGCAATCCGGTCACAAAATCCATTGTGATCATGTCCCATTTCCATTCTGGAATCGGTAAACTTTGCAACAGCCCACTCGGAACCTGATGTTCAATCTTCACCATCTGACAAGTCTGACAACCAGCAACCCACTTAGCCACATCTCGCTTTGACCCAACCCAATGGTAATACCGCTTCAGATCTCGATACATCTTGGTCGATCCTGGGTGAATCGCAAACTTAGAATGGTGAGCTTCCTTAAGAATTTATTCTCTTAGTTCCTTGTCATTTGGAATACACACACGGCCATTAACTAAAATCGTCCCATTGTTTGAAGTCTGATACTCCGTATTATCATTCTTCGCCGACTTCATAAGAATCTCATCTTTCTGCTGAGCTAACCGTACCCGACTTAACAAATCCGCCTGATCTGCTGCACCTAAACCCAACGGTTCCACCTCGTCAGTCAAAGCTGCCAACCGTAAGGTCCCCACCATACTGACCAATCATTCCATATCTTTTTCGGCAGATGCGGCTACTCTCTTCCTGCTAAGTGCATCCGCAACAAGATTTGCCTTTCCCGGATGGTAGGCAATATCCAGATCATAATCGGCCACAAACTCCATCCACCTACGCTGCCTCATGTTCAACTCCGGCTGAGTGAATATGTACTTCAGGCTCTTGTGATCCGTGAAAACTTGAACTTTCCCACCGTACAAGTAAGATCGCCAAATCTTCAATGCAAACACTACCGCAACCATTTCCAGATCGTGAGTAGGGTAATTCTGCTCATGCTTTCTCAACTGTCTTGAAGCGTAAGCTATTACTTTCCCTTGCTGCATCAGAACGCATCCCAATCCCATCCGTGAAGCATCTGTGTAAACCACAAAAGACTGATCCGGCTCAGGCAAAGTTAAAACCGGAGTACTCGTAAGCATTTCCTTCAACTTAGAAAAACACTTCTCGCAGTCAGCCGACCACACATACGGTACATCTTTCCCAGTTAGCCGTGTCATTGGCTGAGCCATGCTCGCAAAGCCTTTAACAAAACGTCGGTAATACCCAGCTAAACCAAGGAAGCTCCTTATCTCCGAGGCATTATTAGGTCTAGGCCATTCCGCGATTGCCTTAATCTTTTCCGGATCTACAGATACTCCCTTATCCGAGACCACATGCCCCAAAAATCCGATCTCCCTTTGCCAGAAGATGCATTTGCTAAGCTTAGCATACAACTTATGTTCCCTCAGTCTATTCATCACCGTCCTGAGGTGATCCACGTGATCTTCCCGGTTCTTTGAGTAGAATAGAATGTCATCTATGAAGATGATCACGAACTCATCCATGCAATCTCTGAAAACGTTGTTCATGAGCTTCATGAAAGCCGCAGGTGCGTTCGTCAATCCAAATGGCATGACTACGAACTCAAAGTGACCATACCTTGTCCTAAAGGCAGTCTTCCTTATATCCGACTCGTCTATCGGAATCTGATGATAACCTGAAGCCAAATCGATCTTAGAGAAATAAGTAGCACCTCGGAGTTGATCCAGTAACTCATCTATCCTCGGAAGGGGGTACTTGTTCTTCACAGTAACTCTGTTCAACCCGCGGTAGTCGATACAAAGCCGAAAACTCCCATCCTTTTTCTTAACAAACAATACCGGTGCTCCCCACGGTGAACTGCTTGCTCTCACGAACCCTTTCTCCATCAGCTCGCTCAACTGTTTCTTTAGCTCGGCCATCTCGGCAGGTGCCATCCGATATGGAGCTTTAGAAATCGGAGCCGTTCCAAGCTCGAGCTATATGGTGAACGGATCAGAACGTGTTGGTGGTAAACCACTCAGCGCCGCAAACACATCTTCGAACTCCCTTACAACCGGAATGCTACTTAGCTCCACATCCGGCCCAACTTCGGTAGTGGTGATTTTTGCCAAATACGCTTTACAACCCTTCTCAATCATCTGTTCAGCCTGAACCGCCGAAACAATCAGACTTCCCGAGGTCGGTTTAATGCCTTGATATTCCAGAATCCCTTTCTCAGTTTCAAACCGAACTCTCCCGCGGTGACAGTCCAAGTGTGCCTTGTATTTCCCGAGCCAATCCATACCAAGGATCACATCATAAGACTTCACCTCGCAGATTTCCAGATCAGCTGGCATGTTCACCGAGCCAATCATGACAGAAACATTACGGACCTTCCCAAGAGTACGCATGACCTGTCCACCGGCCGCTTTGACTAAGCCAAAATTACATCCCGGTTCCTTACAGAACTCGCCCTTCCCAATCATATCCGGATTCACAAAGCAATTCGTTGCTCCGGAATCAAACAGAACATGGATTGCCACACCACCCATGGCAAGGGTCCCTACACATTCATCTAGAATGCTAAGACTAAAGCAACACGCAACAGAATTTTACACGGAAATTTTTATCAAGGCAAGTGATAGGACTTACCAGTGATCGGACGTGAGCAACTCGGATCAGTCACGGTCTCCTCAGTCATAGCATAGTGCCGCGGCATCACAGTCTGTCTCTTTGGCGGTGGCGGCAATGGTAGTCCCTCACTTGGCCTCTTCTCGGATTGATGCACCGTCCGTGCTAGCTGTGGACAATTCGGCTTGAAGTGCCCAGCTTCTCCACACTGATAACAGACTCTTTCTCCCCTACGATCCTCCTCAGGACAATCACGGACTTTGTGATCCAAGCTTCCACAGCGAAGACAAGCACCCGTCGCACGCCAACTAGTACCATAATTCCCCTTCACGACAGCCATTCTTGCGTTGCGACTCACAGGTGGTTTTCCCGAAGGAACACTCTTCCTTTGCCCAGCAGCAATACTAACAAGTCTGGCTTCCTCAGCCGAAGTAGATTCTAACTGAGCCGCTTTTTCCACCAGCTCCTGAAAGGTGCCATAGTCACGGATTTGGCAATGCTTACGGATATCAATCCTTAACCCACGCATGAACCGCTTAATCTGATTCCCCTCGCTTCCCATTTCACGGCCAGCATACTTCTTCAGATTATTAAACTCCGCCTCATATTCCCTCACTGATTTTGCCCCTTGACGTAGATCAAGGAAAGCCCATTCCAAACGATCACGAGCTTCCGGTGGGAAATACTTAGCACGGAACAGATCACAGAAGTCAGCCCACGTGCTCACTGCGTCCCTCGGTTGTGCACTACGCCACCAGGTATGCGCGTCACTTTCCAGGTAGTGCACGGCAAGGTCCTTTTTGTACTGATCAGGACAGCGTATAGACTCAAAGTTTCTCTCCAATCGGTCAATCCAGCCATCCGCCTCAATGGGCTTCGTTCCACCGGAGAAAAACTTTGTTCTCAACTTCTGCATGTGTTCCATCATCTTCAGGTAAGATGGAACTCTCGCATTGACAACTTCGTCCACTTCTACAACGGGCGGATTCACAACAGGTGGTGGTGCCACAGGGGCAACCGCAACAACAGGTAATCTCGCCAACACTTGGGTCAGTAAACCCAACACCCCTTCCAAACCAACCGGAGCGGCAGCAACGTTTGCCGTATTCTCGGCCATCTCCTCAACAGGATGTTCCCCCTCGTTGTTCACACCAGACTCATCATCAACTCGCCTCTTACGGTTACCTCTTGCCATCTGCAATGACGAGATCAGAAAATTCTAAGTTAGCCGGCAAACTAACTTAGGCAACCAAACAGAAAAATCAGACTTACCGCGAGACAAGGCGCTGGAAGGATGGTATACCCACTAACCCACTTATGCTAGACTCTGTCCTAGAACCGACTGCGCTCTGATACCAACTTGTAAGACCCTAATCCGATTTTTATAAATTTAGCCAACACTTATAGATTTTAGCCGGATTAGAATATACCAGATTTTTAATTTTTGCACGATTTGGTTCATTCAGACTTAGTTATTTTCGAGCATAAGTAGATTAAAACAGAAACTTGAATTAATAAAACGAGGTTCAAGTAAACATGCGAGTTTGTTAAAAAGCTATTACATGAATTACTAGACCGAATCTACCCAACACAACCATCCATCCGTTCCAGCCTTTGTCCCGCGAACTGATCAACCATCAAAGGTACCGTCTCGGCTAAAATCAGAATCTGCATCCAAAAAGGAGGCATAAGCAACAGAAATGCTTAGTGAGAACGGTCATCCCGTCTCACTTAGCCGAAGGATGAAATCGCAACAAGAATAGACCATAACCAATCAGATGCTTATCAGAAAACAGAACCTAGCCGAGAGATTATATACATTATCGGCTAAATCTCAGTCTAGATCGCCGTTAAGGTAGATAATCAAACAATTAGCCAGCAGAACATGAATATATGATAAACATCGTATTCATCAGACAAACAGAATACAATCTACTTAAGAAACGACCCAGACTTAAGGCCACGGTCACGAACTCACCTTCGTTTCCTTCGGATTCGACTCGGGTCGAACAGAAAATCCCCTTCTCTCGGCAAGAATTCCTTCCCCGGACCAAGAATAGATTCTCTCTCGGCTAAAACTCTTAGCGATGAACTTTCCTCGGATAAACTGGATTCTCCCTCGGCTATAATCGGATTCTCTCGAATATAATTTCTCCCTCGTCAATTTCCCTCAAGTTTCCCTTAGAAAATTCTCTCGATCTTTCAGAGTTCTTTTTGGTCGCGTAAAGGAGAAGAATTAAGCCAAAAGACTTAGTAAAATAACCCAAGGTCCGATTTCCTCGCGAATAACTGCTCCCACGGTTATTTTGATCGGCTTAAACCAAAACTGCTCTCACACGTGCCTTTTTCCCGAGAAACTGCCGACGGTTTTCACCTTTGATACGCTTTACTCGGCTAAAATGTAAACGGTTACATTTTTATTCACGCTTGCTCGGCAAAAATGTAAACAGTTACATTTTTATTCAATTTGCTCGGCTAAAATGTAAACAGTTACATTTTTATTCAATTTGCTCGGCTAAAATGTAAAAGGTTACATTTTTATTCAATTTGCTTGGCTAAAATGTAAACGGTTACATTTTTATTCATGCTTGCTCGGCTAAAATGTAAACAGTTACATTTTTATTCAATTTGCTCGGCTAAAATGTAAACGGTTACATTTTTAATAAGGTTCCTCGGCTAAAACCGATCTTACTCGAATAATTGCGCAGATGGTAAGCTTTTTCTTCGACAACTGCTTAACAACCCTGTCTGAAGCCGACACACGCTGTCTGAATTCCGACCAAGTCCCGAAAAACACGGTCAACTGATTTTTGCTGGCTAAACTCCCGATAAACTCCCCTAGCTGATTTTTAGCTCGGCTAAAACTTAATCAGTTTGGAAATCACCCGATCTGATTTAATTTTCTCGGCTAAACTCAATTCTGCCTTAGCCAAATTCTCTCGTTTGGCAGAATTGTGGAACACGGGCTTTACACGAAGCCCGCGTCGACCTTTTATCAAATAAATGCATCCCTTCCAGAAGTCGGGGTTTGTTGCACGTATTAGCTCTAGAATTACAACGGTTATCCGAGTAGTAGTTACCATCAAACAAACTATAACTGATTTAATGAGCCATTCGCAGTTTCACAGTCTGAATTCGTTCATACTTACACATGCATGGCTTAATCTTTGAGACAAGCATATGACTACTGGCAGGATCAACCATGTAGCATTCATCAATAACGGCAAGGCCCCGCCTGATTCTCGCAAACACTAGGTAAGAAAGAACAGACGAGGTCTTAGCCGTCATCTTTTCTCCGAGGACAAACGTGCTTTGGCGGGACAGAATCACTTCCAGTCACCGTCCATAATCTTTCCGCATCCGAGAGTTCAACCGACATCTTGTTCACCTTTGCGAACAAAGCATTTTTGGTGCCAAGATGCAAGGATCACAAGTGCCGATTATTGTGTTCACGACTTCCCCTTTGAGGGAGATGCCACGAACAACGTTTCAAGCTAAAGTCAACAATTCCTTCTAGTTAGGTACGCAACACAAGCCACAGATCTCGTCACAAGCTTAATTTTTCTCGTGAAACAACTGAGAAGGATAGGTGGTATGTAGTTCGATGCGCGAGCACGGAGCCTACAAACACTAGCTATCCAATCACCACTCATACGCCGAGCGTTCAGTTGACCCACTAACATCAATCTTTCTAACAACTCTTCCGATGTTAAATCAAAAAGCATATAGAAGACAGACGAAACCAAGCCAAAGCCGCACAAGCGCG
>BSQW01000011.1:45466679-45469179 GCA_030161315.1 Eutrema japonicum
TAGCTTAACACCAACTCACGATGTAAGAACTATGATTTGTCTGTATGGTTTATGCTTTTGATGGTATATCTATGTAATTTCTGCACCAGAGAGATGATGTTTATTGTGGCTTCGGCTCACTTTTAAACTTTTACGAATCTGCAGGTTCATATGGATCCACCTTAAGATACAAGAACATTGAGAGGATGAAGGCTATTGGTAAGCATTCTCTTCTTGTTTTTATTTTTTTTTGCACATGAACACACACACTTATAGGAAAACAGAGCGTTAATCTGATGATGTCGTTGCTTGCTTCAAATTTTTTCACAGTTCATTGATGGAGGAATGGTCTCTCCAACAGTATGTGCACGCCATTTCGGGTGGGTTTCCCGGCGGCTACTTTGGTGCTAGCAGTCGCAAGATCTGAAGGGGTGCTTGACTTGCAGGTGGCGCGTGGAGATCACAGGGTTGCACGAATGCTCCTTATATTGAATCTAAATTGTTTTTTGATATTTATGGATATTTTGGTTTTTGATATTTCTGATATTGAATAGGAATTTTAATTTTCGGATATTGAATCGGAATTTTAATTTTTGGATATTGAATCGAAATTTTGTTTTTGTTTTTTTTTTTGTTTTGTTTTTACTAGAAGTGGCAAATTAGTCTCTAAATTACTACTAATATTGGGAGTCACATATCAGTCCTAAATTTGCGACTAATATCGAAAGTCATATATCTGTCCCAAATTTGCGACTAATATTGGGAGTCACATATCAGTCTCAAATTTGCGACTGTTTTTGCGACCATTGAATTTAGCGACCAAATATTTGCGACTATTTTGTTTGGTCACAAAATGGTCGCAAATGACTCATTTGCGACCATTTTGGGACTCTTTTGGGGGTCGCAAAAACAGTGTTTTCTTGTATTGTATCCAATCACCACTCATACGCCGAGCGTTCAGTTGACCCACTAACATCAATCTTTCTAACAACTCTTCCGATGTTAAATCAAAAAGTAGATAGAAGACGGACGAAACCAAACCAAAGCCGCACAAGCGTGAAAACCGATAGGGACTTGCTGCTATTGGGTCAGACCCGCAAGCAACAGACGGTATTATTGAATTAACCGCACCATTTACCGTCCGCAAAGACGGTTTATACCATCACAAAATCCTAAGGAAAGCGGCATGATAAAGAGATCGGATATCTGCTCAGAACGCATCCAAACCCGGGTTGGAAACACACGTGTGAAGGGTAGGATACATTGCTCCCGAGACCTTAATGCGAGGGACTTTACCGGACAAAGTAGCATATGCGTACCTATAACGCATGTCCACGTTCCGCATGAGGCAAGATTGAAATGTATCCTAACATTGCTACCAAGACTTTACCGCCATTAGCGATCACCACCAGACAGTTTTACCCATAAGGAATATCGCCGAATGACGGCAAGCAAGGTTGCAACGTATCCTAATACTGTTTTGGATGTCCCTCATCACGCTAACTCCCCACCCGAATTGAGCGTTCTACCCAACCCAACCGCAAAAGTCCGGTCGCAATTTCATACCTCGATCGATAGAATTCCTTCCGGCCGGTTCTCCGAACTTAAAATTCGTCAGATCACCATGGCTGAATAAGTGCCCATGGACGACACACTCCAATTCAGCCAAACCCATTGCCTAGGCAGATCCATTACTTCCCAACAAAGCACGACCATCCCAACCTAGGCGAGTGAATTGATTACCGTGGGACAGTGTCCGAGCAATGCACAGGGGATGCATCGTTCACTCATCTCGGACTAATTCCTAGTTGGATCCATGTTTTCCCCTGAAACACACGACCATCCAAACTAGGCAAGTGAATTTGTTTATCGTGGGACAGTGTCCGAGCAATGCGCAGGGGACGCATCGTTCACTCAACTCGGACGAATGCCTAGTTGGATCCATGCCTTCCCCTGAAAGACATGACCATCCAAACTAGGCAAAATCATTATCATCGTTCGGAAAAAGTCCAAACGGCTCACCGGAAAACTCGCCGGAAAAATGTTCCAGCGACAGTGCCGGCGGTCTATCCCGGCAGTCGGACTTTTTCCCTCGGACGATAATGCACCACCAATCCCTCGATAACCCACACCCAGTTCGAACGCCCCTCAGTCCATCCTTCCCTCAGGGAGTTGCCCCCCTATACATAGCATTAGTGCACATTTTCATATTTCCACCACTATACATTGATTTGGCTGAGGAGTAGCCATGGGTGTAAAAACAAAAATACTTGGAATTTTAATCTGATTTTTTGCAGGCATCATAAGGATAATGAAATCTATCTTCTGGTATATTTTCATAATTTTCGGAGCACTCTAGCTATATCTTTGGTATTTTACAAAAAATCAGATAATCATGGTCCAACCGGACGCCGGGGGCAACATTTGATCCGCCAGCAACGTCCTAAACTCTTTATTGATATATTTGTGATGTTTTGGTTAAGAAAGTTCACCTCCAATTCGGCAAATTTTGAAAATTTTG